>JARQOC010000002.1:511108984-511138058 GCA_033576535.1 Allobates femoralis
ATCTGTGATTGGCTGTTGGAGCCAGTGCAGTAGCCTGGAAGCAGTCCATACATTCTAGCATCTACCGTGCAGTTAATAAATCAGGAAGTTAATGAGCAGCTCCAGAAGTACAAGCGTGTAAACCAGGTAAGTATGACACTGATGTTTAATCACTGTTTTGCTTCTTTTTACAGCGCACCCCCCCCCCCAGCCACTATTTTATAACTTTAAAGTTTGGGTTCCAGGTTCGAACTCAAGTTCGGGTCAAGTCTGGTCCCGGGCTTGGATTTAAAAAAAAAGTCTGGCCAGATCTGCCAAACTCGAACATCAAGGGGTTCGCACATCACTAATCCAGACTTATAATACTGTCACACTATTTAACCCCTTCAGTGAACATTGTATAAAAATAAATTTAAATATGTGACATAAAACTGCTTTTTCATAAACCAACAAACAAAATGGGGATTAAAATACAAAAAGTCGCATGTATATAAAAATAGTATAGCTACAATTGTCATCTTGTCTCACAAATATCAAGCCACTAAACAGCTTCATCAGAAGAAAAAATAAAAAAGTTATAGCCCTCAGACTATAGCAATGAAAAAGCAATTATTAGCAAGAAATTGGACTTGTCGAAGCACTGCAATAGTGCAAAACAGCTGTCTTCTTCTCACGACTCACCCCATCCTTGCTGCCCTCTTGCTTGCTCGTCCGCTGATTTTATTTGAACTTTGAAATAAATGAAGATTTTTTTTAGCACAGATTCGTGAGTGCCACTTTTTCTTCTCTTCTTAGAGTAAAAAATAAATAAAAATCATTCTTGAACTGCTGTCGATTTCTTCCTTCTTCCTTCCAAAGAGTGCAGTAAGGTTCAACTCACATTTATCCTGCGCTCTATACTGAGCGCTAACATCGGGGTTTCCATGTAATCCTCTGAAAAATGTGATTCCGACAAAGCCCCTGACTAAACATTCACTATAATGAAGCAGAGGGAGTCATTATGGAATCTGTCTGGCCTATGATATAGCAGTGTCCCCCTTTTTAGGGGTCTTTTTAGCCATACACAAAATCACAGTCAGCCACAGGTTTGTTAACCTTAAAAAAGCCGAACACCACTGAACAAAGAATCCAAAGAAACTCAGCCTACCTCATTGGTGAAGGGATCCAAGAAACCTTGATGGAGTGCTCAGTATACAGAATTGGATATATGTGAACTGATCCAATATTTTCTGTTCCCCAAAATGCCACCAATAAAAGCTCAACTCAACCCATACAAAAATAAATCCCCAATCAAGTATGTCCCATCTGAAAAGAAACATAGGCGTTATACAAATTACTAGTAGCACAAAGATTCAGGAATAGTGCTATGGCTCCCCCCAAAGGACATCTAGCAATATCTACAGTACTAAATCCTAATACCCACCTCTGTTCTGAACCCCACAATGTACTTAAAACACAGTGAACATCCAGATGTTTGACATTAACGTAGTGAGGAGAGTCTACTTATTTTACAGGTGTGTGGTTCTAAAATCAGAAGCTGGGCACAATATATGGGCACTGCCATGTCACTATAATATACTGCACACAACATTTGCATATTTTTTATTCTGCAACTTGCGCTGCATGTTTTTTTCTAGAAAAACCCATAGCATTAAAATAGTCACTACACTATCTGATGAATTCCCAGAGAGGTGTAAATTCTAATAAGGGGTCACGAAGGGCCCTTTCACATCTGCGTTTATTTGAAATCGCGGCAGATGCGGTGAAAAAAACGCATCTGCCGCGATTGCCGCATAACCGCTGCACTTGCGGCGCGGTTGCGGTAATCCCCATAGAAAGTATAGGGGACTTGCGGCAGGTGCGGCAAGTGCGGTTTTGCACTTGCGGCAGGTGCGGCCGCGAAAAAAACCGCGGTCAGCCGCGGTTTTTTTCGCGGCCGCACCTGCCGCAAGTGCAAAGCCGCACTTGCCGCACCTGCCGCAAGTGCAAAGCCGCACTTGCCGCACCTGCCGCAAGTCCCCCTATACTTTCTATGGGGATTACCGCAACCGCGCCGCAAGTGCAGCGGTTATGCGGCAATCGCGGCAGATGCGGTTTTTTCACCGCATCTGCCGCGATTTCAAATAAACGCAGATGTGAAAGGGCCCTAAAGGAGGGTTTCACCTGTTTAAGCACATGAGGGGCTCTGCAAATGGAATAGAAACTATTCTAGGAAAACTTGTGCAATAAAATCAAATAGTGCATCTTTCCTCTTAAGCCCTGTTATGTGGCCAAACAGTATTGTACAGTCACATGTGGGTTAGGCTAGGGTCACACATAAGCTGTAGATCCGTTATTGGCTTCAGTTTTTTAACTTTATTTTTTTAAGTCCAAAAACTGATGCTAAAAACGGACCATGGGATCACTTGTGACTGCATTGTTTAAAAACGCTATTGGTTTTTTAACTGGACCCAAAAAATGCTGCAAGCAACATTTTTGGGTGCAGTAAAAAAACAAACCTAATGTTAATGCTTTCAGGACCAAGGCTAGTGGCTCATACAGTACGTACATTACATACTGCATGTCCTACACAGCGAGGAGACGCCGGATTCATTCATAAAACTGAAAATGCCAACAATAGCCGGCAATACTATAAATGCCCACATTAACCCCTCACATGACCACCTGAGTGGACAGCATGTCTCTAGGGAGGGTGGGCACCCCCTAGAGACATGTTGCCCACATCTATTATTAACATTTAACCCTTTGTTCTTCCCTGCATCAGCAGGGATGAACAAAGCATATGTCTGCCGCAGGCATTCACATGTGCCTTGCGGTAGCCGCATGGGCTCCCGTAGGAGCCCATGATAGCAAGCCTGCTGCGGTTTTCATACCGCTGCGAAAACTGCAACCTGCAGGATTTTTACCGCAGGCTGCAAATCCGCAAGCGGTAACCGGATTGCATGTAGTGCAATCTGGTTAACATAATGGGCTCTTATGGGCTGCAGTTCCTGATCCGGTTTTGAGCTTTTTAACAGCTCAAAACCGGATCAGGATCTGAAATTTTCATCGCAAATGTGACCCTAGCCTAAAACATTATTTTAGTCATAAGAATGAAATTGTTAGCTCTTCACCACAGAATGGTATAAAATTCTTTGACACACCCGTGGTTTCAATATCCTCACTGCACCATTGGATGTATTCACTGAGGGGTGAAGCTTGTTAAATGTGGCCACTTCTAGAGGGTGCAGATATTCTAGCACCACAGTGGCTCTGCCAATGTGACTTTACCATTGCAGCAAAATCTACATTTCAATATGCTCCTTTCCTTCTGAGCTTTGCACTGTACCTGAAAAGTAGTTTTTAACCACATGTAAGATATTGGCAAACTTGGGTGAAATTGTGTTACACATTATATGATCCATTTTCTCCATGGAAAAGGACCTTTCCCTCTCTCAGCCAATCAGATGACTGGGAGAGATCTGGCCAATCAGATGCCGCCACGTCACAATGACGTAATCGCTAGCGGCCACCTGATTGGCCACATGGAAAGGTCCTCGGTGTACCTGAGAGGACCTTTCCGTCTGGCCAATCAGGTGTCCGCTGGCGATCACATGATTGTGACGTAGCGGCATCTGATTGACTAGATCTCTCCCAGCTATCTGATTGGCTGAGAGAGGGAAAGGTCCTTTTCCATGAATAGATGTGCATCGGCCGGTCACGGTACAGCCGTCGGTTAAGGTGAGTATCCGATTTTTTTATTTTTTAACCACATTTTCTCTCTTTTACTGGACTTTTGCAGTGTATCTGCTGATACACTGCAAAAGTATTCGGTACTTGCTACTCCCGAGTAATCCTAATTTAGTCGGCGAGTAGCGAGTACACGAATACCGCTACTATTCGGCGAGTGCCGAATAGTAGCGAGTATACTCGCCCATCTCTAGTTATAAACTTACATACTGTCTCCATCTGGAGACTGGAAAGGTGGGTTCTGAGGCTCTATTCTTCCCTTCTCACCGGCATTGTGCTCATCCTCCTCTTTTTTGTAATTCCCACTTCCCTTGCTGCTATGATACGCCAGGCTGGAATGTCATATCTGGCACTGTGCATTGTGGGGCTGATCATGTGTTCTGCCCGGCTCTGGCGCATGCGCTGTGCACATATTGAAGCAGAGCCGTACATGTCATAAGCCCCCAGAATGCACCTGCCTGGATATGACATGTACGGTATGGCTTCAATAGCGCACTGCGCATGCACTGGAGCTGGGCCGAACACATGATCAGCCCCACAATGCACCGGGCCGGATGTGACATTCCGCCCGGCATATCATAGGCCATGTTCACACACAATTTGCGTTTTTTTTAGCACTCCTAAAAGCACATGCATTTTTTTAAGAGTGCTAAAAAATGTCCCTTGTGTGTCTGAAAGGATTAGAATCCTTTTTGGACTCTGTCATTTTTTGATCAAAAACGCAGGCAAAAATGCTAGCGTTAACTCAGGGTGCATAAATGTGCCATTTAAAAACGCATGCGTTTCCCATAGGGCCCCATGTTATAGAAACGCATGCGTTTTTTTAACATGGGGCCCTATGGGAAACGCATGCGTTAACGCAGGTGCCTATATGTGCCCTGCGTTAACGCATGCGTTTCCCATAGGGCCCCATGTTAAAAAAATGCATGCGTTTTTGGAAACAACCCCTGCGTTTTTTTCCAGCACCCAAAAAACGCTGCATGCAGCGTTTTTTGGACTGGGGGAAAAAAACGCAAGTGGAGCTGAAAAATGCATGTACACTCAAATGCATCCTGCGTTAACGCACCTGCGTTTTTTTTAACAGCCCAAAAAACGCAGAGATGGTAAAAAAAGCTCATGTGTGTGAACAAGGCCATAGCAGCAAGGGAGGTGGGAATTACAAAAAAGAGGAGGATGAGCACAGAGAACACCCAGCGTCAGCTTGTTTAATAACATTCAGTACTGACAGATTTGTTATGTTTTTTAAGTTACAGAATAATCCAAAAATGAACCTTTTTTGTGAACAAGCAGACCGTTCTGCTTGTGTTGTATGTGACAATTACTAAAATTTTCTTCTCTAGGGCAGCCTAGCTCGGCTTATGGGCCAGGCCAAATCTGGTTGGACTATGTACTTTAGAAACCATGAAGACAGAGCAGGGGTTTTGATGGCGTCCATCAATCCAGTTGTCTTTTCTGACCTATCATCTATGTATGTTGCTTTCTGTGGCTACCATGGTGACCAGAACATGGTTAATATAGAAGTATAAAAAATTCTAAATTTAAACAGTTCTGTCCAGCATTCCACAGAAAGAATTTACACTTGTTAATGCCCCCCAAATTTTCATTGTAGCAAAGAAATGAGGATAATGGCATTCACATAAGCCATGCTTTTTTATGTTAGCTTTTTGTTTCCAAACTTGCGCAGGGGCCCAATCCCACATAGGGCCTTCTACATGAATTCACATCTCTCAACGTTATCCAAAAATTCAACATATTTGACAAACATGAAGATTATGGTAAATAAAATAGTATTTATGGAAGGTATTCATTTTTTTAAAGAGGACCTGTCACCAAACCAGGCATGGTGATCTAATTACAGCACTGGATGCAGCATGTCTGCAGCATCCAGACAAGGGGTCCCCCAGCACTTGAGCAGCCCTGTACCCCGAGATAATACAGTTAGAAAACTTACATGCTACAGCCACTAAGGAGGTGGCTAGGGGCTGCAGCCAAGGGCAGATTCACACCCCCTGCATGTTTAATCTGCCCACCGCTGCCAAAAACCTGTGTTTAAATGCTGCTGAAGAGGAGAGAATGATTGGCAACGGTGGGCAGATTATACATGCAGGGGGTGTGAATCTGCCCTTCTGCTCCTGCCTCTAGCCACCTCCTATTTGGCTGGAGCATGTAAGTTTTCTAAGTGTATTATCTCGGGGTACAGGGCTGCTCAAGTGCTGGGGACCCCTTGCCTGATGCTGCAGACATGCTGCATCCAGTGCTGTAATTAGATCACCATGCCTGGTTTGGTGACAGGTCCTCTTTAACCCTTGTCTGGTGCCATGAAATGCACATTCAATTTGCATGGGGTCACAACAACCCCATGGTACCAGACAATGGTTAAACCAATTTTGCATTTTCTGCCCAGAGGTTTATCAGGAAAAAATCATATCAGTCAATAAATTTTAATCTTTTTTAGAAAAAAATGAGAATGATGGTGAATAAAATAATAATCATGGAAACTGTTATTTTATATTTTTAGCCTTTTGTGCAGGAAATAAACAGGAGTATTCATAGTTAATTCCCCAAAAGTGAGAATGATGGTAAATAAAATAATAATCATGGAAGCCAAGTATTAAAAAAATACTCTTTTTAAGCTTTTTGTGCCTGATATCATGTGCAGGCTGTGACAACACAGCTTTTCTCAATGCATGGCATGGGTTCAATTTTCTTAATTTGGCCAGACTGTCTTTTGTTGGTTATCTCATGTTTACTAAGTCACTGTTTCTTGCTAGTAGGCTTGGAGCCCCACTGTCCAAATTTGTGGATTACTAATCTATTGTAAATTACTTTACTTCCTCATCACTTACAGTAGAATTAAGCATTTGGCTTGAAATTCAACCAAAAAGATAACAGCCCTATGTTTAGTCATGGAGGTCAGTGGGTGATCTCATCTGCTGGCCAGGCCACCTTAAGAAAAACTGCATAGACAAGGGCTCATCCCAACTAAGCGCCTGAACTCCTTATCCTTAGGTGAAGCACTACTCAGACAACACAGGGTGAGGGAACGACACAATGGTAAGGCTTTATAGGATCCCCAACAATCAAAGGCATATTACACATTACCAAGCAAAACACAAAATGTCACAGGCAGCAGAGTCTCACCCTTCCGCTGGCTCACCAGGGATTAGAATGTTCATGCCTCGGGGTCTCCATGGCCACTGTTCTGGACATGGCCCCCTTGTTCTGTCACATAACACCCTGATCCTTGATATGCCCCCTCAATCTACATATGGCCCTCACGTCCTGGATAAGTTCCCCTAAGTCTGGATAAGTCTCCATTTCATGGATATAGCCTCCTTGCCCTTGAACTTAATCCTCTTGGCCTGGCACATAGCTCTCTTGTCCTGGCACATAGCTATTTGTCCTGACACATGGCTCCCTCATCCTGGATATGTCCCCTCATCCTGGATATGGCTCCCCATCCTGGATATGGCCCCCTTGTCCTTATACATAGATCCCCCCATTCTGATATGGCCTCTTCATCACTGTGTATGGCCCCCCATGATGTTGTACACACTAAAATAATAAATGCTTTGAACTTACCCTCCGGCGCACCCTTCCATTGCTCTCTGCTTGCCAGACTTCCTGAGTCCTCCTGTTTCTCCAGGGCTTCCTATCATGTGACTGGCACATCACATGAGGGTAAGTTGAAAGCGTTTATTATTTTAGTGTGTGCAGCGCATGGGGGGCCATAGACAGTGATGTGGAGGCCATATCCAGGATAGGAGGGGTGAGTGAAGGTCATATAATATGTGCCTCTCACCCTGCCACATCTCAGTGCTGGGTTCAGCACTGAGGTGATGGACAGCGGGTTGCAGTGAATATTATATGAGCATAATAAGCAGGAACACTTGACTATGGGCAGCATGTGCAGCCCGCGCCAGCTCGCTCCAGACCTTGGACACCACTCCAGATCCATCCCCCCTCCCCTACAGCATAACACTAGAGTAGACTCGGATTTAAGACGCACCCCTAACTTCCCCCAAAATGTGTGGGAACAAAAGTGTGTTTTATAATCCGAAAGATATGGTAATCAGTCACCCCATTACATTTGTCATTCCAATAGAAGCAGCATTGAATTCTATTGCATTGCAACATTGAAAACCAGGCAAATGCAATGTAGTCATGATGTTTCTAGTATTGTTGCTTGCTAAGTTGTCATAATTTAATTGAGTGAGTGTCATTCAATGTGACATTTGTTACATTCTGCTCTGTATTTACAGGGATGAGGGGTTTTCTTTGAGAAATATACACAACACTATAGAAAAAAATGCAGAACAAGTATTTTGCCTAAAGAAGATACAAAGTTGGTATAAAAACTTATAGCCTGAATAGTTTACTACTAAAGGAACTTTAACTACATCTTCTATTCTTTGAATAGTCATTATCAGTGCCCTGCATTGTATATGTTAAGTGTATGTATATATGTGTGTATGTATGTCCACTAAAGGTATTTGCACCGTTGCATCTACAATCACAAAATTTTGCACACACACTGCTTTTGACTCAAGAAATGTCTATGACTATTTTGAGAGAAAATTTTAACCCTCCACTTTACAGTCATTCACCAAAAAAGCCTAGTTACTGTTTGTCAAAAAGAAGAGGTAGGGGGGGACAAGAGGCACAATAGGGCCCTTATCACTAGACACTAGCTTGGGTTAAGGTGAGAAAAGTGAACCACTCACCTATTCCAGTTGTTAGACCCACAACTGGTTTGTAGACCTGTTTGGATAAATATCCTGATGGCTGCTGCTGGACTTCCACCGGTCTCACAAACGTGAAGACGAAACCAGAAGCTTAGGGAAGAGAGTTGTACCACAGTCCGCGCTGCCAAGTTCACTCACATCAAAGAAAACGAGTAGACGATGTCCAGTTTAATCCTCCTTTATTCTCCTACGCGTTTCGGCGCCTAGCCTGGCACCTTCATCAGGGATGAATATCCCTGATGAAGGTGCCAGGCTAGGCGCTGAAACGCATAGGAGAATAAAGAAGGATTGAACTGGACATCGTCTACTCGTTTTCTTTGATGTGAGTGAACTTGGCAGCGCGGACTGTGGTACACCTCTCTTCCCTAAGCTTCTAGTTACTGTTTGTGTGTATGTATGTCCACTATACTCCCATATATGGTAACTATATGCCCATATATGGTAATATTGACCATATATGATAGGACTGTGCCCCTCATGGTAATAGTGGGAAATCAGATTTATGAAACTATATTATCCAATGCACAAATTGTGCCCCAAGCAATAAATACCAGTATAATGAAGTAGGCCGAACACAGCCCTCAGTATACCACAGAAGGTTTCACACAGCCCCAAGTATACAGCAGAGGCTGCACACAGCCCCCAGTGTACAGCAGGAGGTCACAGCCCCCACCCAATATACTGAAGCATGCTGCACACAGCCCCAGTATACAGAAAGCTTCACACAGCCCCCACTATACAGCAGAAGACTGTATGCAGTCCCAGTATACTGTAGTGAGTCACACAAAGCCCAAGTATACCACAGGAGGCCTCACACAGCCCCCAATATACAGCAGGAGGCTGCACACAGCTCTCAGTATACAGCAGAAGCTGCACACAGCACCCAGTATACTTCAGGAGGCCACACACTGACCCCAGTACACCGCAGAAGGCCACAGGTTACTATCCCGGGATATGACAGGTTCTACAGCTAGTTTTATATATTGTTGTTTATCCTATGTGTAACTATCAATATAACTTTCAAGTGCTGTTGAGCGTTATCCCCCAAAAAAGATGCACATCACCTGCTCCTGAGGTCTTTATAGAAGAAAAAGACTGGTTCCAGGAAAAACTTTTAGCTCTGCTCTTTAGCACCAATGCAATATAATGGCATCATCTCTTCCACATTCTGATCAGCTCTCAAAGTCCTGTCCACTATACAATCGTAATAATTATAATCCCTGACTTAGCTGAGAGTTATCTCTTTGTGTGAAATATCCTAAACTCTTCAACCATCCAGATTTTTCTTGAGTCAAAATGCAATATGTAAACTGTCCCTGCCACTGTGTATGGCCAGGGTCACACATGGCAGCCATTTTTGCCTTGGATCTGTTTTGGGATCTTTTTTGCCTTTTCTTTGTCCAAGTCCAAAAACGCATATGCGTTAACACATGGTGCACTCAAGTGTCAGGCTGGGGTCACACATAAGCCCTTGGTCCGTTTTTGGCTTCATTTTTGTTAATTTTTTTTTCTAAGTCAAAAAACTGACAGAAAACGGATTGGATGTAATAAACACCCTGTCCGTTTTTTTCTGGACCTCAAAACCTTGCTCTGTCCGTTTTTGAGCCAAAAACGCTGCTAGCAACGTTTTTGGCATCAGTTAAAAAACGCATGCGTTTTTTTAACATGGGGCCCTATGGGAACGCATGAGTTAACGCATGGCATATATAGGCACTTGCATTAACGCATGCGTTAACGCACATGCGTTTTTAAGGAAAAATGATGAAAAAATTACTAAGTCCAAAAACGTTCAGGGGTGTAGGAGGCTCAAAAAGCACCCTATAAAAAACGGATTGGTGATGAAAATCACTTCCAAAAACGGACTTCTATGTGTAACCCCAGCCTCACTGCGTTTTTCAAAATGCATGCATTTTTGTTCAGCATCTCAAAAAGCATTTCTGGGTGGAGAATGCATGCATTTTTTTTAAATGGGGCCCTATGGGAAACGCATATGCGTTAAAGCATGGTGCCTATATGTAACATGCGTTAACGCATATGCGTTTTTGTGAAAAAATGACTAAGTCCAAAAAAAGGCCAGGAGCTCAGGAGACACTATTGGCACCCTAAATTTAATGGATCAGTTTTTCTAAAGCCTCAAAAAAGCAGATTGGTATGTGTGACCACAGCCTGTATTGCAACAATTGCAACTGCTGCTATTGGCCAAGGTCACACATAAGCCCTGGATCCGCTAAAAGCATTAGTTTTTCAACTTAGAATGTTGTGAAAAACACATGCATTAACAAAAAATGCATTGTCTAAAGTGCACTAAAAATTCTAGCAGAGTTTTTGGGTGCAGTAAAAAAAAATGCATAGCGTTATTTTATCATGTGGCCCTATAGGAAACATATCCGTTAATGCATGGTACATATAGGTGTCATGCGTTAACACATGCGTTAACGCATAGCTTTTTTTAGGTGCAAAAATGGCATTTAAAAAAAATAGAATCCGGTTTTGGAAAAGGAAAAAATCTGATGGGCATGGTGACCCTGGACTCTAAGGCTAGGGTCACACCTGCGTTTTTTTTTCAAATCCTGATCCGGTTTTGAGCTTTTAAAAAGCTCGAAAATGGAGCAGGAAACGCTCCTCATAGGAGCCCATTATGGTAACCGATTGCTGCCGCCGGGATAAGCAAAGCTTTAGACTGTTAAAAAAAGCTTTAACATTCATAATAATTGTGCCCTTCATGTCTCTAGGGGTGCCCACCCCCCCTAGAGACATGCTGCCCTCTCAGGTGGGCATGTAATGTGTTAAAAACTCCTGTACAGTAAGCCGGCTCCTGTTGGCTCTGTACAATTTTGTGAATGAAGCCACGGCTCCACTGTCAGCTGTGCGCATACTATACGTAATGTACGTATAGTATGTGCCGCTGTCCGAGGTCCTGTAGGATTTTACAGTAGATGTATGGTGGTGCGCAGCCCATAGATGTACTGTAAAAGCCTACAGTACCTCGGACAAAGGCACATACTATACGTACATTATGTACAGTATGCGCACAGCTATCAGTGGAGCCGCGGCTTCATTCACAAACTTGTACAGAGCCGACAGGAGCTGGCTTACTGTATATGACTTATTAACACATTACATGCCCACCTGAGTGGGCAGCATATCTCTAGGGGGGGTGGGCATCCTGTAGAGACATGAAGTCCACAATTATTATGAATATGAAATCTTTTTTCACAGATCTAACTGCTGGCTCATCCCTGCGGCAGCAGGGATGAGCAAACTGTACGGTAACCGGATTGCTCCGGATTACACATCCAGAGCAATCCGGTTACCGGATTGCGGCTTCAGCAACACATTTTTCCTGAAAAATGTGTCTGAAGCTAATTGAGTTCATCGCATCTGGATCTGCATGCGGTGAACGCAATTCTCTTAAAAAGTGTGACCCTAGCCTAAGCCATAGTTGATGAAGAGCAGTAGGAACCAAAGGCAATGGGGAAGTGGAATGGGTATAGACACATGACACATGGTCACCGAGGACAAGGTAGAAGGGTATGGTGGACGATAGACAAATAAGTGGAGCAGATATCACAGATGAAGCAGAGCCATATCTGCAGATACAGATGGGAATAGAAATTGTTTAGAAAACTAGTATACTCCAGCAAAGATGCAGTTAATCACAGGAATACAGAATGTTATCTTCCAGTAAGGTGATAATTAATCAACAGTATAAAAGAAAATTAAATGAAGTTTTATATTCCAACAGGGAAAATATAAATAACAACAATACATCCAAGCATGAGTTTTAGTGACAAAACGGTCAACTGCAGGATAGCAGTGAAGCATTTTCTCACTTATAAATCTCAGCAAGCAAGTTATCATCTTCTTTTGTAAGTGTGGTATATACTTGCACTCTACAGTCAAGATAGCACATTTCTTCAAGTGAGTCTACAGTTTGTGCTATATTGATTTCAGAGTCCAGGTGTGAACCACATCTAGAAAAGTTGAATTATATTTCTAACTTACTTGGTGAGAGGTATGTATGGACAACACATTCCAAGTTGGACTGAGCTTGGAATGATGCAGACTACAATGAAAGTCAGTAAATAAAAAAAAGCATAGCTTTGAAACCATATGGGAGATTTTTAAAAAACAGAAAGCAACAGATATACTGTACAATACGAGCCTTAACTAGCCAATTTTGAACTATTAACAGGGCATCTTTAAACAGGGCAGCATATCTTACTGATGGACTAATTATAAAATAATTCAAATAAGGTGTAAGGCCGGCTTCACACCATGGTGAAATCTGATCCGGGGCTGTCATGGGTGAACCTGACAGCCCCGGACCGCATTCCGGCCCGATAGTATGCCATGGGGTCGGATGGAGCCGGATGGCAGCTATCTGCCATCTGGCTTCCATCTGTCCGGGAGAATCCGGGAGGATTCAGATTTTTCTCCAGGACACAAAAATGCTGCATGCAGCATTTTTGTGTCCGGGGAAAAAAGCTGATCCTCCCGGATGCTCCCGAATCCTCCCGGTCCAGTGTGATCCGCCCCCCCCAACATGGGGGTCTATGACGCCGGATTGCACCTGAGCCACACCCGGGAGCCGGACGCCAGGTGCTGAAGCTCAGCGCTGCTTGGCACTGAACTTCAGCACCACGGAGCTGTCCGCTGCTGACAGTTCAGGACCGCGGCTCACGAGCCGCAATCTTGAACTATCAGCAGCTGCGGCTGCAAATGAGCCATATGGCTGCGCACTGAACTGGAGGGCATAATTGGCCCTCCGATTCTCTGTCCAGATCTGGTCCGGAGCTGTCAGGTTCACCCCTGACAGCCCCAAATCGGATCTGGCCGTGGTGTGAAGCCGGCCTAAGTTGGATGACTGTTCTAGTTTATCATGATTGAATGGACTATTGAATTAAAATTATTTAGCGATTAGTATACATTTAAAATATTTTCAAATGCTGCTGATTTATAGTGTCTTATTTTTGTCCTTCATTTCTTAAGTTACATCTAGTCAATCATGTATTGGAGGAATTCAATATTTAAGAGACAACACCTGTAACCAAACCTAAACTCCTGAAGGATTGAGTGGACGGTACTTGAACCAGATGTTTATTTAATCTTAATCATGTTTCATTTCAATGATTTACGCCTGTGATACATTATTAAATATGTATGTATTACAACACCGTAGGTCTCCTTAATTGCTTCTTCTCTTGCAGCCATTGATGTAAGAATATATTTTATTAAGTCAGCTATGTATTAACCGACTGCATTTAATATACCGTACATGATTTTTTTAATCGGATATCAGAAACGTATTAAATTACTTTGTAATATTACTGCACTAAATTGAAGAAAGATATATTCATTTTCTATAACTAAGTGTTGTCATTTTCTGAACATAATGACATTTCTATATAGAGTCTAAATAAAGTGAAACTTGTGTGTAAATTGCTAGCTGATGTTTCACTGAGAGTTAAGTGTCATCCTAAAGTTTCCATATAGGTAAGACCAAAGTAGGTGGCCTCAAACCTTCTTCTGACAGATGATGTTAGAGAAAACAAGGATAGTATAGAGAGGTTGAATTTTGGGCGGTCCAAAGATAGCAGCCCGATCCGTCTTTTACTTATGATTTTTGATTTGTTTTTTTATTTCGGTTCCCTGGCTTTCTCCCTAGTTGTGTACTACAACTATCTTCTATTCTTGACTCTTTCCTCACTTTCTGATTTCCTTTCTTGTCTGATCCTTGGATAACTTTAATTTTAAACTTTGGGCATGATGTATTTCTTTTCACCAAGACCATACCTGATTATCATACCACTCTGTTGTCAGCTTGTTACTGCTGATCTGAGCTGCAGCATCTGACCCTAATGACGCTTCATTTGAATATCCCAGCATGCAGTGGGATTCTATAGTAATGCATCATCAAAATTCAAGTAAGAAAAAAATAGAATAGTAGTTAAATGTTTTTAATTTTTAATGCAGGTATATTACAAAAGAGTTTAGATCACGGCACTAAAGAGATTTAGCATGAAAAGTACTTTGCATACAGACCACCCCTTTAATTCAATGGTATTTACTAAAAATTATGATAAAAATTGTGTTTTAAAAACCTTTAAATAAAGGAGATTGACTAAACAATCTTTTTTCATGTAAAATTCTTACAATAACAATACAATATGCATAGAAAATATTAACCAAGGTCCAAAAGAACTATCAGAGGTGCTTGGCAAGCCCTCATTAAATATCAGTAAAAGGCTATGGCCTATTTCACATCTAATGCAGGTTTGTGTTTTGCTTCATTTGCATTTCTATGTGTTTTTTACCGCTAAAAACGCATCCAAAACACATGCGTTTTTGCCCCCATTGATTTAAATGGAAACGCATGCAAAATGCATGCAAAAATGCATGCACAAATGCATATGCATTTTCAAAACGCAAAAACGTAGACATTTTTGAGTTACGAAAATGCACATGTGTTTTTGCATGTGTTTTGCATGTGTTTCCATTGAAATCAATGGGGCAAAAACGCATGTGTTTTGGATGTGTTTTTAGCAGTAAAAAATGCATAGAAACACAAATGAAGCCAAACGCAGACCAGGCTTAGGTGTGAAAAGGGCCTATATGTTTTTCACTGAAAGTACACTAAATGTGGCAGTTCTTTCATGTCACATGACGTTAGTCAACACAGGATGATAGCTGATTATACAGTAAGGAAAGAGTTAAATACACACTGATTTTTGATGGATTGTGATAAAGAGAGAAATCAGATTTTATTTGTCCTTTTGATATCATCGTAATGAATCATGAGATAATTCTGGTAATTATTAAATTATTTATTATATAGATAATTATTGCGCTATAAAAAACTTTCAATTTATTTTCCATCAAATGATTAGGTTGGAAACTTAATTTTATGAGATGATGGATCACAATAGATGTTAATGACTATGTTAATAGCATCAGTGCTGTTCAATCTCAGGTCATAAAAAGGCATGCATTACTTGGAAGCATTTAAAGTAGCTTATGAAACATGTTATATTGGCCTGTCCATGACAGCACCATAAATATCTGTAATATACAGTACAATAAGAGAACACATATACCGTATATTTTGCAGCATCTTCATAAGCTTCTTGTTACCATTGATTCTATGATAATTATGTCTGAATTGGAACATTTTCATTTATTTTATACAGTATTACTAGGAAAAGACAATGTTTATCCTTTACAATGCATGAAATACAATTAGAACATGTCATGATGTGTTACATTTGCAATAATTTAGCATGTGCGTGTTATAAACAGGTCAGCTTTTTCCTATATTATAGTTTTTTTTACATTATATTTACTTCAATGATACTAAGTTAAGTAGCAGTACATTGTGCTTTCATTGTAGGTGGAATTTAATTAAAAAGGTCATTCCATGAATAACTATCAGGCCAAAAATTCTGTAAAGCTTCTCTGGGCCCCATACATCCGAGGTATTTGGAACATGTCTAGTTTGATATAAAAAAAATGTATGGGGACAAAAGAAGTAGCATTCAACATAGAAAGAATACAGCTTGCAGAACTTTTCAAATATTTTAAAACATGACCAAAAATGGGACCCTGATGGACCTTATAATAATCTATATGGTCCTTCTGCTTCACTTTGCATCAAATATGCAGTGGGCTCATTTTGGACACTAATTTAGTTTGATCCTCTAAATAGATCTGAAAAATAGAAATCCCAAATAGAGCAGTGCCTTATACTTTTCATGTATACAACTACAGTTGGGTGCAGAAATATTTTGACAAGGACTAAACCTCATGACAGATTTCCTAACTCACAGTGCCCAAAGTATTTCTGGGACACTGGAACAAATCTACTGCTACACAACAACTGTTTCACTCAGCAGCAGTAAAACGGGTATTGGGATACCACACTTTGACAGCAGTACTGCCAGTACTGCACTGATAAAAGCCCTAATACTGAAGCATGCTTCTGTATACAATTGGTCTATAAGAATCAACCTGAGAAGTATAGTAACATTCTTTGTCCTTATTTGGGCAACAAATGAAAGCCAGAACATGGTCTCTTATGACATTGTGAGCAGATAGGCAAAATACAAAAAGCATATATTATGGGAAAGACTTTAAAGTGTAATCGCTGTTTAAATTTTTATGAAATAACAATGTAGAGCAAGTGAATATAATAAAATTTCAAATTTACTTTATAAGTGAAATCAGGTGGAAAACCACTCATAAGCCTTCCAGAAGGTGTCCCCACTAGACTTTGTCTGAAACAGATATGTGCTCATTCCCAATCAGATCCATCTTCACACTGAATATGGCCATGTAATGAAGTGGGTAGCCCTGACTGTGTTGTTATTCAAATGGACACTGCAGTGAACATTACACAGTCTGATCCCCTCCCCCAACAGCATTGTGCTGAGGAAGAAAAAGGGCGGGAGATGATGATTAGAGATCCAGAGCTCTGTCAGGACAGACTGTGTGGTGTCTCCCGACATAGGGCTCTTTTGCAGCCGGATTCTGGGGAAGAAATACCCCGTGAGGATCGCTGTTGCAACCCCCGGTCTGCAGGACCTTGTCTTACCGAGGGTCCCACTCAAATTCAGGACATTGCCTCCAGAATTCAGGACATTGCCACTGGATAACATGTGCAGGGGCTGTGACTGACATAAGGGAGCCATCTGTGCTACTGTGATCTCCCTTCTGCTCATCGGTTTGCCCCGAGACTGAGAGAGACTTCTGTGCTGCTGTGGGCTCCCTTCTGCTCCTCTGTGTGCCCTGAGACTGGGAGAGACTAACAAAGAAAGATTCTGTTACCTGCGGAAGGAGACCACAGAAGAAGACTGAGGAGTTTCCACCTTCAGCGCTGCACCGGGACCCGTCATCGTGAGACCCCAGGCCTGCTACGTGGGAGCGACACCTTCTTCTGTGATAGACTGGTACGTGATTTTAGGGAAAGTTAGGGAAAGATATCTCCATTGTTGTGTTTTTTTCTTTGCTTGCTGCGTACCCGGAAGAAGTGAAGATCCAGAGACTCTAATATATACATGTGTGCAGCTAGATCAGTTGACTGTGTTATAGACATGTTTTACAGTAAAGAAATGTTACTACCGGTTAAATCTGAGTATGGGGATTCTGTTGAGAAAGATCATACACACACACCCGCGGCCTTACCACCGGTCGCTACATCTGGCGTAGTCGGCAGGATGTATGATCAACAGAATCTCCTGCCGGTAGTACCTTATAACCGGACAGCTCCCCCGGCATCTATTGTCAATCAGGTGAGGAAGTTTAACGGACGGAACTATCCTGTAACTGAATGGACCGAACAACTTAAGATAGTGGGGGAGATGTATAACATTGATCCTAAGACCTTAGCAGAAATGGCCATGCTAACATTAGAGGGGGAGGCGTGGACGACAGTCAGGCTGGAGACGGTTAGGGGCCAGCGTACGTTGGATGACTTGGTGCGGGTGCTGGAGAACACCTATGGGCCGACCACATATGCGGGAACATTACGGTATATGTTCTTCCGGCGTACTCAACTCGAATCGGAGGACATCCCTCAATATGCCAACGCCCTCCAAGTACTCCTTGAACAAGCCTGCAGAAAAAAAGAACAGATAGCTAGTACGGGCGCCCGTGACCTGGTGTTGAGAGATCAATTTGTGACTGGATTAAGAGACCCGTACCTTAACCGCTCACTGCAAGATCTGCTCCGGATAAATCCGGCCCTTACGTTCGCTGAGGTTAAGCAAGAAGCGATAGAACGTTCGAGAGGACCTGTCATGGAGGCCCAGACTTATACCGCGGCTTGCAGGTCCATAACTGGTATCAGAACCCCGAACAGTGACACGGAAGAACTGAAGCAGATGGTGGCAGAGTTGCAGAAACAGGTGTTGCAGCTCACCCTGGACCAACAGGCGGACAGGCAAGCGAGACAACAACCCAGCCAGCCGATGGGAAGATGCTGGACATGCGGTGATCCCCGCCATAGAGCGAACCGTTGCCCCCAGAACGTTCAAGTTCATCCACGGGCCGATATACCGGAACCAGCAAGTCATGCCCCACAACAGCGGCCACCTTTAAACTAGACGCCCCTGCCAAAGAGGCTCACTCGGCAGGGGAGGCCAAGGAGAGGAGTGTAGGAAAACAGAGCCAGCCACGGAACAAACTTGCATCAAACAGCCCTACCCTGGAAGTATTATTGGAAGGGACCGCCGTGCAAGGATTAATGGATACTGGGTCTCAGGTATCCACCATCTCCGAGCAGTTTTACGAAGAGTATCTGAAGCCGCAGGTTGCCTGTGACCCTGATACTACTATCAAGATCAAAGCAGCCAATAATCTACCCATTCCGGTGACGGGAGTTGCCTGGATGAACACTGAAGTCTGTGGGCAAGATCTCGGGAAGAGAGGGATAATCGTGGTCAGGGAAGGCTGTGGATCAGAAACGCCCATGATTATTGGGATGAACATCTTGAAAGACCTGAATCTGGTGTTGCTTACCAAGAGGGGGCCCAAGTACTGGCAAGAAGTGACCACACATACGGCCACCCGCCGAGCCTTCCAACAAGTGGTCCGGACCTGCAATCTCCAGCGAATGACCGAAGACCAACTGCCGCTGGCCACGATCACCGTACCCCGCCATACTAGGATAACTTTACCTGCTGAGAAGGAGACCGTTATCTCGCTACCCCTTAGCACCACAAGACAGCTCGAAGGCGTGGAGGTGCTGATTGAGCCGCGCACCCCGAAGGAAGGGAAGCTGAACCCCCTAGTTGCTCGAACGCTAGCTGTTGTGAGAAAGGGGAGGATTCCTGTCAGGCTGGGTAACACGGCTAACGTGAGCGTTGACCTAGAGGCTGGGACACAACTCGCCCAAGTTTACGCCCTAACCGAAGAGGTGAACCCTATGAACCTCCTCCAGTTTGCACCGTCCACAGAGGGAGATTGGACAGTGACGGTCTCTGCCATGGCCGCTGTCGCGGATGACATCAACGCGGGGCGAGAACTACGAGAAAAGTGCCAGTTGGACATATCCCAATACTCCAACGAAGAAGTGTCCCAGGTGGAAGAGTTACTTCAAGAGCACCAGGCGTCCTTTGCCCGGCATGACACCGACTTTGGATGCACCCCCAGTATCAAGCACGAAATCCCCACAGGTGATACCGCTCCTATCCGTGAAAGGTACCGCCAAATACCTCCCCAACAATACCAAGAAGTGAAAAATCTCCTGAATTCCATGTTACACGCTGGAGTGGTACGAGAAAGCCAGAGCCCCTGGGCTGCACCAGTGGTGATAGTCAAGAAGAAAGACGGGTCCCTGAGGTTCTGCGTGGACTACCGCCGTTTGAATGCTTGCACCATCCGGGACTCATACCCTTTACCAAGGATCGAAGAATCCCTGACAGCCCTGAAGAAAGCTAAATATTTTTCGTCATTGGACCTGGCCAGCGGCTATTGGCAGGTACCTATGCACGAGAAAGATAGAGAAAAGACTGCTTTCATCCTACCCATGGGCCTGTACGAGTTCGACCGGATGCCCTTTGGCCTGAACAACGCGCCGGGGACCTTCCAGCGACTGATGGAGCGCTGCCTGGGGGGCTTCAACTTCGACTTCACCCTCATTTACCTGGACGACATCGTAGTCTATTCGGCCACATTTGAAGAACACCTGCAACAGCTGGGCCGTGTGTTTCGTAGGTTGAGAGAACATGGCCTGAAGTTGAAACCCAGCAAGTGCCGTCTTCTGCAGCCCGAGATCAATTACCTGGGTCACCGGATCTCGGCCGAAGGTGTACAGCCGTCTTCGGAGAAAATAGCCGCCGTGCGGGACTGGCCACAGCCTACGAACGTCAGAGAGGTCCGGGCCTTCCTGGGGTTGGCCGGTTACTACCGCCGGTTCGTGAGAAACTTCGCCCGGCTTGCTGCACCCTTGCACGAATTGCTTCGAGGGACCACCAACGGCCCCAGAGGACGACCCATCAGCTGGGGACCCAGCCAGGAAGAATCCTTCCAAGCCCTAAAGGGTGCCTTGACTTCACCCCCCGTCCTGGCATATGCAGACTACAATCTCCCTTTCCAACTACATACCGATGCCAGCCTACAAGGTCTAGGGGCAGTACTTTCACAAGTACAAGAAGGCAAGGAACGTGTCATAGCCTATGCCAGTCGATCCCTACACGAGGGTGAGAAGAACCCCACCAATTATAGCTCGTTCCGGCTGGAGCTGTTGGCCCTAACGTGGGCTATGGCGGAGAAATTTGCAGGATACCTCACAGGGGCGGAAGTACTGGTCCTGACCGATAACAACCCGTTGGCCCACTTACAAAATGCGAAGCTCGGAGTCATGGAACAGCGTTGGATGGCTCGACTCTCGAAGTTCAACTACAAGATCAAATACAGGGCTGGGGCTGAGAATCAAAATGCGGACAGCCTGTCTAGAGTGTCATACCCCTTACTTACCAGAGACCGGGATGAAGAACTAGAAGGAGACGAGACGCCCGACTTTGCAAGGCTTGCCCAACAGATGATGGATTACTGCCAGTTCGTTGTGGGCGAAGTTGGAACTCCAGTGGGGGTTACACTGTGTCCCCAAGAGTTGTGCAGGCTCCAGGACCAGAACCCTGAATGGGCTCTACTCAAACAATGGGTGAAGCAAAGGCAGAAGCCCCCCCCTGACACGCGGGCACGACTGTCTACCGGGACCTTGACCTTCCTCAGCCAGTGGGATCGGCTAATTCTGAGAGAAGAGGTACTATATCGGAAGGTTCTCCTGTCCCACATGTTGGAGGAATGTACACAAGTCGTGGTGCCTGCCCAATTGGCTCGTAAGATGGTGGACGAAGCACACAAAAGGAACGGTCACTTTGGAATAGACAAGACCTTTCAGTGGATTCAACAGTCCATCTACTGTCCAGGGCTCCGCAAGCTGGTCGAAGACGTCTGCAGAACCTGTCGCACCTGTGAACTGCACAAGTCCACCGAACAGCGTGCACCTGTCCAGACGATTAAAACCTCCAGGCCTCTTGAGCTGTTGATGGTGGACTATCTGCTGATCGGGACGGCGAGCAGTGGCTATCAATACTGCCTAGTCATGGTGGACCACTTCACAAAATTCGCCGTCGTTGTTGCTACCAAGGACCAGACGGCCGAGTCGGCTGCACAGGCCATCTGTCGACAGTTCATCCACGTCTATGGGTGTCCGGAGAGGTTACACTCCGACCAGGGGCTTGTTTCGAAGGCAGAGTCATCGAGGAGCTGCATCGTATGTATGGGATCCAGAAGTCGAGGACCACTCCTTACCATCCACAAGGGAACGGTGCATGTGAACGCTTTAACCGGACCCTACTTCAGCTGATCCGCACCTTGGCCGAAGATAAGAAAGATCGATGGCCCCAATTCCTTCCAGATCTAGTATGGGCCTACAACAACCAGGTCCACTCCGTGACTGGCTACACCCCTCACACTCTTCTCTTTGGCCGCCCCGGAAAAGGGGTCCATGACCTGAACCTATTCCGCCCAGAAGAAGATGTCTGCCATAACTACCCCTCCTGGCTAAATGCTCACCGCCAGAAGATGGAGACTGTACACCGGCTGGTGAGTCAACAAATCCGGGGCCAGATACATGCTGACCCACTCCCCGTGCAAGAGAAACCCTTAAAGTTGGGACAGCTAGTCTTGCTCCGTATTAAGAAGCCTCAAGGGAAACTTCGAGCCAAGTGGGAGACTGAAGTCTACCGGGTAATCGAACGCCCTTACCCCAATGGACATGTATACCGAGTGCGGGGTGAAGACAGCCACAGCACCCGCACTGTGCACCGAAATATGTTGCGCCCCTGCCGCTCCCGGCCTGACTCCCCTCCCACAGTAACCGGAGGGGGTGACACTGCTGACATGACTGACGTGACGGACATTTCTCAACATAGAGATCACGTCGACTCTGAGACCGGTGACCCACCTACACAGACCAGTCCCTCTCCCGGAGTACTGACTGGAGTGGGGCGTAAAGACAGTGACGAGGAGGGGAACAACCGACCCTTGCGACGCATTCACCGCACCACTGCTGGGATCCCGCCCGGACGGTTCTACAGGGACCAGTATGTATGGCCCACTTCTCAACCGACCCCTGTGACAACTACAGTCATCACTGCCTTGGAGCCGGCGGTTGTTGACAGGGACTGCCAACCTTTAAGTGGGGGGGGTATGTAATGAAGTGGGTAGCCCTGACTGTGTTGTTATTCAAATGGACACTGCAGTGAACATTACACAGTCTGATCCCCTCCCCCAACAGCATTGTGCTGAGGAAGAAAAAGGGCGGGAGATGATGATTAGAGATCCAGAGCTCTGTCAGGACAGACTGTGTGGTGTCTCCCGACATAGGGCTCTTTTGCAGCCGGATTCTGGGGAAGAAATACCCCGTGAGGATCGCTGTTGCAACCCCCGGTCTGCAGGACCTTGTCTTACCGAGGGTCCCACTCAAATTCAGGACATTGCCTCCGGAATTCAGGACATTGCCACTGGATAACATGTGCAGGGGCTGTGACTGACATAAGGGAGCCATCTGTGCTACTGTGATCTCCCTTCTGCTCATCGGTTTGCCCCGAGACTGAGAGAGACTTCTGTGCTGCTGTGGGCTCCCTTCTGCTCCTCTGTGTGCCCTGAGACTGGGAGAGACTAACAAAGAAAGATTCTGTTACCTGCGGAAGGAGACCACAGAAGAAGACTGAGGAGTTTCCACCTTCAGCGCTGCACCGGGACCCGTCATCGTGAGACCCCAGGCCTGCTACGTGGGAGCGACACCTTCTTCTGTGATAGACTGGTACGTGATTTTAGGGAAAGTTAGGGAAAGATATCTCCATTGTTGTGTTTTTTTCTTTGCTTGCTGCGTACCCGGAAGAAGTGAAGATCCAGAGACTCTAATATATACATGTGTGCAGCTAGATCAGTTGACTGTGTTATAGACATGTTTTACAGTAAAGAAATGTTACTACCGGTTAAATCTGAGTATGGGGATTCTGTTGAGAAAGATCATACACACACACCCGCGGCCTTACCACCGGTCGCTACAGCCACATAACAATGTAAGGCAGGGGGAGGGCCCTACACTGTGTGCGAGCTCCTGACTGCAGCTGATTAGGTGACAATGTATCAGATTACCTCAGGCTATAGCAAAGTGCTGAACAATGTCAGAATGTCAGAATCAGTGCAAACTCCCCTTTCCTTTTCCTTGGCACAAGGTTCTCTGATCTGTCATGTGGCTCCTTCTCTGCTGGCTCCCCATACAGCTCACAATCTCTGATCTTGCACCTTTTCTGCAGTCACATTGCACTGCTCACTGGTATCAGCTGCTGGCCACATCCACACAGCACAAAGTTGAGAAAATAAGTCATATGGCACAAAAAGCATTATCTTAGCTGCTATATGACCCATCATTAACAACCAGTGAAGTATTTTTTTTTGTTAATGAAATGACATTTACACTTTAACTTGTTCAGTGATAGTAACTCATGAAGCTTTTTGTTAAGCACTTTGCACTGTCAACACATTAATTCTAACATTTTCTTCTTTTCCAGACTTAGGCCATCAATGTGATCACAAAATGCAGCTCAGCAATACCTACTGTATTCCCAAGCCTCCATAAGGTGGGAATTTGACTCTTTTTAAATCTTTCCACATGTGTAGCATGGCTCTAAAGCTTTTCACTACCTATGCCACCTGCTAGTGAGAAGACCATCCCCAAAAAACCATGACATCTGAGATTGTCCTTCTTCCACTCCCAAGCCTTTAAACCATGTATTAAAGTGAATATAAAAATTCTACACATCAGTTTGAGGAAGTTAACCCCTCCTCTCCTTATTAGTGTCCTTTACCTGCTAACAATTTAGTTCTTTATTATTTCTTCTGTAGTGGCATTCTAACCTTACACTATAATGCTACTACACATTCTCTAAATTTTCCATGACTGGCAAGATTGAAAAAATATTTCAATTATCTTATCATGTGCAGAGATGATCACTATACAGAGTCTTGCCTGTGAGGAAAGAGACTAAACAAATGTGAGGAGTGAAATAGGGCTTGTGCCCCAAAAATGTATACATACAAACTGCTGAACAGATTATCGTCTACTAAGTACTAGACTATATTATACCATAGAATTTTGTATGAGATATTTGTAAAAATAAAGGTCCTGGCAAAGGGGAGGTTAGGCAGAGCCCTTCCGAGGTTGTAAACAGTGCGGCGGCTGGTGACCTAACACATGGCCGCAGGTAGGTCAAATGCACCAAAGCAAAGCACTAAGCCAAACACTAAAGAAACAGCAAATTAAACCAACAGATGAAACCACAGCAGCCATCAAAAGAGAAAGCTGAATCACAGCAGTAAACAAAAGAAAGAGCTGCACAACAGCATTAAACATCAGAGCACTACCACCAAACACAACTGAAATAATCAACACCTAAAGACAGCATATGGCAGGTTTAAAACTGCCTCCCAGCAGTCACGTGACACACTGAGGCAATGCCCACTCCCCACCTTCTGCCCAAAGAACCACAGGAGGAGTGGACTAAAGCTCACATAACAAGCGGTCATGATAGCTTTTGGTGTAGTTTTTGCTCCAGATGGGGTAGTAAGATGTCTTTTTTGTTAGCTTATCATCCCGAGACTAATGGGCAATTAGAAAGGATAAACCAAAAGAAAGAGCATTATTTCAGTTGTTTTGTTTGCTATATTCAGGAAGACTGGATGGAATTTCTGCCTCTTGCCTAATTTGCTCTAAATAGCTGTACCTCTAGGGCTCCAGGAAACTTACTTTTTTTTTGCTTCAGGTGTTTTTATCCAGTTTTTGGGTATATTTCAGGGTTACATTCTACTGGGTTGATTCGGAGGATCTGCATGCATATTGCAAGTCGGTTTGGGGACTCAATCCGGTGATCTGTTGTTGCATGGTTCGCTTTTCTTTCTACTGGGATATTGCATTTTTTCCTTGTCCAAATGCTGATGGTTTCTATTGTCTTTTTTCTCCCTTCTTGTGTTTCTAATTTTCCAGTTGGGGTTTACTCTATAACATCCTGGATTGTTTTATAAATGTTCACCATTCACTGCACTTCCATGTTTGTTATATGTGTAGCTGGACTTGATTCTAGGAGCTGCAGCTCTTCATCTTATGTGTATATCTTTTGGGAAGCACGGCTTCAGTTGCCTGCTGTGGGTTGGTTTGCTTTCCTTCTCAGCAGCTATTAATTTCCCCTTATATGAACATTTATAGTTTTTTAACTCTGGGATTTTTGTAAAATTGTATTTTGATATCTGTGATCCAATATTTTTTTTACAAGGAAATCCACTTTTTTTACAATATGTAAATGAGATGTTAAGATCTATTGGCAAAATACAGATCTGCACCAAAATCTGCTTCCAGAAAAAAAAACCTTAATGGTGTGAGACATATAATAGCTGATAGTCTGCTCCCCCTTTCATTTAATATAAGCTCTGAAATTAGGTTCTCAGGGAGATCTGTGTCCGCTTTGCAGATGTTATCAGCTCATTTACATATTAAGAAGAATGTGGATTATTCAGGTATAAAACATCAGATTGCAGATATCAGGGTATCATTTTATTCAACTATCTAACACCTAGATGACTAAATAGATAATGTAGGTAGGTCCTATTCACTCAATGTAGGTCCTACTCACAGATGCCCTTTAAATCCATTTTTAAAAATAGTGAAAAAATATAAAAAACCTAACATTTTTCATGCTTAAAAATGCAAGGAACTGCAAATTTTACAAAACTATAAGCATAAGACTAAGTTTTTAAATGAATAATGAAATGAAGAATTACACAATGTGGAGAATAATATGAACAATAGATTTTCACTATACAGGCGACTATTTCTCTCTAGCAAACTCTTCCCTCTAGACAACTCTATGTTGTTACATTGTTTTTCTTATGAAACTACTGTACATGGTGCAATTTTGTTTATGTCTGATGAAAGTCTTAAGGATTAAAATTTTACAAGTAAGGCCCCTTTCACACCTGCATTTCTGTCAGGATCCGGCAGGTCCGGACAGAAAGCCGCATCTGCCGCCTAACGGCCGCACTTGCAGTGTACTTGCAGCAAGCCCCATGAATTCTCTATGTGGCTTGTGGCAAGTGCAGTATTGCTGCGATCTAGCACTTGCGGCAGTTGCGGCCACGAAAAACACCACAGCTGACCGTGTTTTTTCACAGCCGCAAGTGCCGAATCACAGCAATACCGCACTTGCCCCAAGCCCCTCAGAGAATGCACGGGGCTTGCCGCAAGTACGGCTGTTAGGCGGCAGATGTGGTTTTCTGTCCGGATCTACCGAATCCAGACAGAAACGCAGATGTGAAAGGGGCCTACCTACACTGTGTGCATAATTATTAGGCAAATGAGTATTTTGATCACATGATACTTTTTGTACATGTTCTACTCCAAGCTGTATAGGCTTGAGAGCCAACTACCAATTAAGTAAATCAGATGATGTTCATCTCTGTAATGAGGAAGGGTGTGGTGTAATGACATCAACACCCTATATAAGGTGTGCTTAATTATTAGGCAAATGCCTTTCCTTAGGCAAAATGGGTCAGAAGAGAGATTTGACAGGCTCTGAAAAGTCCAAAATTTTGAGATGTCTTGCAGAGGGATGCAGCAGTCTTGAAACTGCCAAACGTTTGAAGTGTGATCACCGAATAATCAAGCGTTACATGGCAAATAGCCAACAGGGCCGCAAGGAGCGTGTTGGGAAAACAAGGCGCAAAATAACTGCCCATGAATTGAGGAAAATCAAGTGTGAAGCTACCAAGATGCCATTTGCCATCAGTTTTGCAATATTTCAGAGCTGCAACGTTACTGGAGTATCAAAAGGCACATACAAAGCTATACTCAGGGACATGGCCAAGGTAAGGAAGGCTGTAAAATGACCACCTTTGAACAAGAAACATCAGATAAAAAGTCAAAACTGGGCCAAGAAATATCTTAAGACTGATATTTCAAAGGTTTTATGGACTGATGAAATGAGAGTGACTCTTGATGGGCCCGATGGATGGGCCAGAGGCTGGATCAGTAAAGGGCAGAGAGCTCCACTCAACTCAGACGCCAGCAAGGTCGAGGTGGGGTACTGGTATGGGCTGGTATCATCAAAGATTAACTTATGGGACCTTTTCAGGTTGAGAATGGAGTGAAGCTCAACTCCCGGACCTACTGCCAGTTTCTGGAAGACAACTTGTTCAAGCAGTGGTATAGGAAGAAGTTGGTACCGTTCAAGAAAAACATGATTTTCATGCAGGACAATGCTCCATCACATGCATCCACCTACTCCACAGCGTGGCTGGCCAGTAAAGGTCTAAAATAAGTAAAAATAATGACATGGCCCCCTTGTTCACCTGATCTGAACCCCATAGAGAACCTGTGGTCCCTCATAAAATGTGAGATCTATAGGGAGGGAAAACAGTACACCTCTCAGAACAGTGTCTGGGAGGCTGTGGTGGCTGCGGCACATAATGTTGATCATAAACAGATCAAGCAACTGACAGAATCTATGGTTGGAAGGCTGATGAGTGTCATCATAAAGAAAGGTTGCTATATTGGTCCCTAATTTTTTTGTTTTTTTGTTTTTACATGTCAGAAATGATTTTTTTCTAAATTGTGTGCAGTTATACTAGTTTACCTGGTTAAAATAAACAAGTGAGATGGGAATATATTTGGTTTTTATTAAGTTGCCTAATAATTCTGCACAGTAATAGTTACCTGCACAAACAGATATCCTCCTAAGATAGCCAAATCTAAAAAAAATCCCACTCCAACTTCCAAAAATATTAAGGTGTGATATTTATGAGTCTTTTGGGTTGATAGAGAGCATAGTTGTTGATCAATAATAAAAATAATCCTCTAAAATACAACTTGCCTAATAATTCTGAACACAGTGTAAGTTGGCCCGTGTATATATATTACAGAATCATCTTCTTGAAAATACATGTTTGGAGTGCTGTGGTCTATTTAATTTTTGGATGATGGAATGTCATCCTACCTGTGCACCCTAATACATAGATGTAAAGTGCTGTGTATCTTGCCAGTATTCCCTTTTACTTTTAGTAGCAGATTCGGGACACCCATATGCTTTGCTCTTGGAAGGTTCAATACCTTGAAGATGACAGTAAGCAAATGCAGACTGTCTGCTAAAAATCTTGTGGTATCTAGCATTGCTTGATATGTATTGATACTATACAAGAAAGAAAACGGCACAAATTACACAAATTACTCAGTCCAATAACGTACGGTAGTTCATTTTTTAATGCAGTTTAAAAGAAAAACATAAAATATTTAATGATTCTCCTATTTTGACATAGTTACTACATCATAATCCATCTTCATTGAGTAATATGAAATAAAATGTGTTGTTCTATCTGCGGCACTGTAAAATGACCCTAGAGAAACAGATGTCTTACTTCTATTCTATAAAATCAAATTGAGTTACCTTTATAGCAATATTTTCTACAGTACATTAATGTTAAACAAATAAAAATGACATTAGTGAAAAAAGATCTACATGCTAGCTGGAGAGACGTCCAGATGGTCACTTCTGACTGGTCTA